>JBBAXF010000016.1:13207500-13214001 GCA_037837765.1 Delichon dasypus
AGCCACCAACTCTCCTTGTGTAGCCCTTCAGCCAGTAAATGTTGCAAACATAGCATAACTTACAAGAGGCAGGACATAGAGGTTGGATCTTTTATATATAATTCTGTGTCTAAAAATGTAATTAAATGTATCTTAAAAGACAGTTAATTTTCAAAGACTAGTGTTTTTTTGTTTTTGTTTTTTTTTAAGTACAGGAAAATGCAAAAAAATCTTTAAGGTATTTTTGTATTTTTTTTTTTTAGGCTTTTCTCATAAATCTTACAGACTGCTCACCTAAATATATCTGCAGACTGGTGATTTGTAGTTATTCCAATGACAGTGCAATGTCTCATTTATCAGAATCATATCGTACATTTTACACCAATTTTTCTACTGTCACCTGCTTTTCCTGTCATGGTGCACCTCTACTTTCAAGGTTCATGTAAGAGCCTGATGTACCCTGGTGGAATTTGTAACATTTTAAAACTTTACTGAGCACCTGGCAGCAACTTCAGCTTTAGAGGTTTCTCTTAAATGTATTGGATACATATCTGATGACTTCCAAGAAAATCCAAAAATGATAGCAAGAGTCTTCAATGAAATAGTGATAAGAAAGTGGGAGCAGACAATCCCAAATGCATTTCAAAAAGTCTAAGGAATCTTACTATATCTAGGAAAAAATACTTGCAGGGAAAGAAAAATATGCTTTTGAAAAGGATGATTCTAGTCCATGAGTTATTTTCATGAACTCAGCAGAACAGTTATCCTCCCAGCATCCAGAAAATCATCACTTCTGCTGTTTCTACATTGCAATATTAAATAAATACAGATCTAAAAAGTCTGAAGTATTCATAGTTGTGCAAATGTATCAGGGGTTTTGTTCAGAGCTATATCAAACCTAAAAATGTTAAAACTGTGAAGGGTTTGTTATTTCTTTTTAATGAAATATTAAATTAAGGAGAAGTTTGGTTTTTTAGGCAAAGAACTTTCTTTTAACCTGACTTACCTGTCAGAAAGTGACCTCCTGTGGGCCTGATATTTCTGGGTCTGATAGATTTTAGCCTGCTAGCAGCTGCTAACTGTTTCCCAAAGGAAAAGTTCTCAAGAAAGCTTTTTCTCAAAACAATCTTGGCAAAAAACTTACCTTTCTCAAAACAATCTTTCTCCAGGTGGTTCTCTAGTTTCTTGCTGTTTCTCTAGTTTCACCAATGGGATTAGAGAGGTGTTGTTCCTATTCACCAATCATGTTGAGTGTGTACCAGAACACCTTATAAAAGGTGGTAAGAATTGGACAATAAAGCCTTCTATACACCTTGCCTTCCGAAATATTTGGAGTCTCTCATCTTTCTTTCGTGTCCTACAACCACAACCCCTCTCTGTGAGTTGATCTGTTTACAGAGGTTTTAAAGTGCACAGAGAGAACAAATAAGAAAGATATTCTGGAGTAAGTAATGGTTATTTAATCTGAAATACGTCATATTGGCAAAGCAGGTAGGTTCAGAATTTGTACCATCACACATGTGAAAGGATTGTCCTTTGCTGCTCCTTAGAACAGATGAATGCCAACATGGTTCAGTTGCTTTTTTCCAGTCCTCTACTTTTCTCCATTAGTTTTATGCTCTTGCTTGGGAATACTTTTCTTGAGCAGCTAAATATTGTATTCTCAGTAGCTGATATTTTCTGTATAGTTTTAGTGGTCTTGCATTTCCTTGTTTGACACAACTGAAGGTCTGTCTGGACTTATACACAATTCTAACTTTTCTAAATTCACCCTCCTCCATTCATTCGGCTTCTTTAGGTCAGTTTTTTACCATGACCAGCCTTCAAAGTGATAACTTTTCTAGCCCATATTGCTGGCAATAGGAAAATTATGTTTTTCTAGTTGCTGGCTTAAAAGGATTTCCCATCAAACAGCGTTTCAATACTTAAATAATGAACAGGGGGTTTGAGGGTCCTTTTGTTCATGTAGGGGATAATAAAAAAACAAGCTTAGTGGAATCTGCATGAAAGTCACACCTTTTTAGTCTGGAGAGAGATTTCTAGCTAGATTTGTCTGAGTCTTATTTAAATCTGCATGTCTTCAGCTTCATGAATGTGGGGTTTTTGATAATTGCTTTGTTAGTCCTCTGACACTGAGTGACAGTACTTTTCAGTGCTTGACAGCCAAATCCATTGGCACACGACAGTCCTCATACACAGTGAGGTGTTTTCTTTCTGCCTGGTGACAGTAAGAGCTTTCAAGTTGACAGAGGGGGGCTAAGATGTCTTTGCAAGTGAGAAGAAAGCTGAGAGAGGATGAGGAGCTTCTCTGTCAAAACAAAAGCATTCATTTAGCTCATCCTTCCAGCGTAATGAAATAAAGAGAAGATCTGATAGCTACATGTTAAAACATAATTTTATTTATGTGTTGCTTATAGAAGAAATTATCACTTAAGTTATTATCAGGGTCCTCATGACTAGAAAATTTTTGCAGTAAGTGTAACATATTTCTTTCTCAGTGAGGTGATGAGTGGTTTGATGTATAAAGAGAATATTTACATGTGAAGAGTATTGCAATACCCTCTGACAACTCATCTGTTAATTATTTTTTCTCAAGAAATAATTAGTATACAATGTGTATATTTAGGGGGTTTTTTGGTATATTTTTATTTTGTTTCAAAATTCAAATCAAGATCAGATTGAGAGTTTCATGCAGTTTACAGTAACTCAGAATTTGCTGCTTTCATTTTAAATGTTGCAGACATTTTCCCACTATAAAATAATGGTTGGATCGGTCCAAATTTCTGTAACAAATTCAAGGCATTCTTGGAAATTGAGTGGGCAGAAGGCAAAAGGATGCCTGCACTAATGCTGTGCTTGCTGTATCCACCAGGGAAATAATATTAACTGGTAACCTCCGTCTTTGGGGAAGGAGGGGGGACCAAAACAACCAAACAACAAATATTCAAACAAAGCCCTTGCTGAGCTCAGTCAGTTGGCAGTTAATTACCCATCAGGAAAAACTGTTTAATGAATGAAAAGATGAGTGGTTTATGTGATCAAAGGTAGGTTATTATGGATGGATGTTGCTGATTGCTGGAGATTTGTCTGTGCCTGGATCTTCTGCATGGATATTCATGAGATTGTCTCTATCTTCTGTCTTTGCAGCTGGATTCCAGTGCAGCTAGGTTATATTTGCATTTGTCCCTTATGCTCATGGTCACTCTGACGTCTTAAGTTTGAGCTTTCCACTTTTTCAGACTCTGTGCTGCCCAGGTGCAGCTCTGAGCTCACACTCAGGGTCACTCAGCTCTGCACACAGCAGGGACACAAAACAAATCCTTTTCCTGCTGCACACCAAGGACAACTTTCAGGCCCAAAGGCACAAACAAGGGTGGCTGGAGGGAGGAACAAGGATGGGACCTCACAGCCTGGAGCTGGAACTGGATAATTAAACCTCAATATGCAAACGGACCAAAACTTATCAAAGTGTGATACCTCGTGACCATTTGTCCATTTTGTGACCATTTTAGGTCCATCTAAGGTGTATCCCTGGCCAGGCTCTTGTCCTGCCTAAGGTGTATGCTAAAGGCCTTTCAATAAATATCTGCTTTATTCTCCAGCTCTGCCCAGTCTGTTTCAGCCTTCCCAAGTCAGTTCTCTCTTCCTGACAAAATGCAAGGATTTAGGTGTTTGGGAGGCTGCAGCTTCAGTTGTTGCTGGGCTCCAGGAGCCAAGAATATTTCTGAGGTTCAGTGTCCCAGTGGTGGTTCACTCCCTTGGCCGTGTTCCTTTCAGCTAGAACGTCTGGAGCAGGTGCCCTGAGAATGATCCCAAACCCAGTGGTCACCTCTGCTCCAGTGCTGATGCCCTGCTGCTTACACTGGACAAGAATGAGTTACAGGGACACTTCACCCACAACAGCTGGTGCACCACCTCATGTCCTTTTAGTTTTAATGAAAAGGTTTCAGAAAAAAGACCCTACGTGTTCTTAGTGTGTGTAAAACCTCAGTATTACAACATTCCCTTAATGCAAATGAATGCTCTTCTGAAATTAGTTTCATATTAAATCTATTTGTGTGCTTATGATAAGGCCTGATAACATTGACTTTTTTTCTGACTTGAGTGCTGTTTTTTCTCACAGGATGTAGTCTTTAAATAATTTTGGTGTCATCTACCTTCATGGTATTTTACAGCTCTGAAGTTCATATGGCGATGTTACCCTGGTTTTTCTGAGCCTTTTGATTTTCTTAAATGGAGTCAGATCTTTTTAGTTATTGTACAATATTAAGAGCAGTTTCTACCTTTTCCCACAGATGTAACATAAACAAATCCTTTGTTTTTCATTCTCTGTCCTTTGTTTGCATATTTCTAACCTGAAAACAGTTGTAACTGACAGTTGGTTTAGCCACTTGGCTGAGGGGTGAAAAACCCCAGAAGCCAATCTTGTGTATAAATGTATAAAAAGTAAGAAATAAAACAAAGAGGCTCTCTCTCTGCCCTGTCTCAGCTTTGAGGTGGACGGAGAAACCTCTGCTCGGCAAAACCTCTTGTCTGCCTGTGGCTGCTTTGTGTGTCTCGGTGACATGGCAGTTCTTAATACAGATGCAAGTTGTGCAGGAAATCTATTGGTGAGCGGTTTAAAGTCAGGGTTTTCTTTTTGTCTATTCTATAAAACCTGGTTTGGGTTAGTTAATACCAATTTTAACTTGACTTTGAAAACCTAGTCCATCCCAAGAAGGCAATGGGTGACTTGAAAATGGAAATTTAGAAGCTATGATTCTGTAAGTGCTCAGAGTTTTACTGTTTTGAAACACTTGAAAACTTTGAAGAGCACACGGGTATCAAATGAAAATATTAATATTTTTTATGTCATATTCCAGTTTAAATACTTGTTTTTTCACATTTGTATCCATTTTGTTACCTCTCAACCTGAGACTCTCACTTTTTCATTTGTTTCCTGTTTTATTTCAAGTCTCACATACTGTTCTGTCAGTTGCAGTTATTTTCAATAGCACAGTAGTTGTTCCTGAAAATAGTGAAAATATTACCTGCTGAATGTCATCAGAGCATGAACTAGTATTTTAAACAAATCATGTTCAAGAGAACGTAAACCAGTTTAAACTGATTCAAAAGGGAGGTATAACACATTTTAGAGACTGTCACAGTGACAGCTTCAGTAAATATACAACATCTCTTTCCTGTTTAAAAAAAAATCTCTGTATGCTGCTAGCATACAAGTTTTAAAAAGGCCTAATTTTTCTATTTCTCTCAATTATGTAATTAAGCCTTCAGATGGAATAATTTTAAATGGTGGGGGTTTTTTGTGATTTGATATTCTACAGAGTTTCTGTCTGTTCCCAAGACTTCTTCAGTGAACACATAGCATTTCTTAAGATTGAATGAATATCCCTTGGAATGGTGCAATCTTTTCAGGTGATGTGCTCAAGTCTTTCTGAAAACACAAAGCTGAAGAGTGGGTTTTAAAATGTTGTTGTGCAAGTTGATTGTTTCTTCATGTTCATAGACTTATTTGGGTCCCATTACAAGCACATGGGATTCTGTGGGAATGTGTGATTTCCTCAGCACCATTTAAGGAAATTGCCTCATTCTTATCCCTCTCTCTTTTTTTTTTTTTTTTTTAAACCACATAACACAGACATAAGATTTTGAGCCTCAAAATGTCTAATACATTCTATCTTTGATGGTATGGTTTATTTTTAATTGCATTTTAAGAAAGAAATGGCCCTAAAACATCTAGCCTTATGCATTATATCAATTATCTTGGTGGAAGGAACACATAAAATACATTTAGTTATAGGTCATACCCCAGCAAATCATAAAAATCCTGTTCTGAAGTAAATTGTTGCCACTAATTAGCTTTTCTGTTTGCCAGTGCTAAAATAAAATCATGTCTTGCTAATATTGGTTATTTCAGTGAATCCAAAAGGCATAAAATACTGATGTGTCCTGTCACTATGTAGTTTGCTAATGTTCAAGAATATATAAATGGAAATCTATGTTTAATAGCTTTAAATACACTATGATGAGATTTATTGTATTTTACTTTAAATTGAATTAATTTTAAACTTCTCTTAATCCAGTAAGAAATGTCCTATTTTAAGTTCTGATTATGAGTTTGATTTTTTGTTGGGCTCCTTTTTCTTTTTCCTTTTTTTCCCCCAGTAGAAGTATTTCCAAGGCGTTTACATACTGCTGTGTGAGTTTGAAAGTTTGAATAGCAAAACTGAGATACTTAATGAAGGAATCAAAGTGTTCATAATCAGGTGTGAGACCTTTGACATTGAATCACAAGGGTCCAAAGAACAAGAAATGAACTAAATTTGCAGCACATATCAGGGACAATGGTTTGATACACAATGAGAAGAAAATCCTGACTACTGTCCATGGGGTATCACTCACTTCAGTCTTTTTATCTGCAGAGAAACCTTTTGGAAGTACTGAACTGTCTTACTACCTAATTACTATCTAATTTAAATGAATTTATGAGACTATGTAGGAGTTTATTGCTGGTTTAACTAG